>JAECUM010093027.1:0-25259 GCA_016617855.1 Megalonaias nervosa | reverse complement strand
TTGTTAAAGCTACGTTAAAAATCATAATCACATCACATCACATCACAGTTAACCTGCTGAAGGTAATATATAGTCAATAATATGGGTGTGTGTGATTGGGATTTTTAATGTAGCTTTAAAAATTTTTCAGTCGTTATCACTATGATGTCAGCAGTGTAGCAGTTTATAGAGATGTCTAGCACTGGGGCATCATGCCGCAGACATGTAGCATGCTGTCCCACCCAGTCACATTATCCTGACACCAGGCTGACCAGTCCTAACATTAACCTCTTAATGCTGAGCACCTAGCGAGGCAGCTGTTAGTACCATATTTATAAGTCTTTGGTATGACTTGGCCATGGTTCAAACCCATGACCTCTTGCATCTGAGGCAGACGGTCAATACTATGGAAAGTCTACCACTAAATAAACATATTTATTCCTATTTTTAACTGCCTTTGTCGCAAAGGGACTTCTGAGTTGCATAGGATGTATATAGGTCTAGCATGGATCAATCAATGTGATCAGACAAATATTTAACCATATCAGTAAGGCATAAAATGTAGGTCACCTTTGGTTTTATGGGCATTGTAGTAACAGAGGTGTATTCAATTATCAAGTTTCATGACTGGTCTACACAGTCGCTGAGCATGAAAATATGGAACTTGTTAAGATGAATCCACTCAACCAAACTTCATGGCAGGATAGTACGCATATAGAAACTCTTGCTAAATGCAAAGACCTAATGTAGTAAAAGATGAAATATATGTCAAAATTAATCTCATTTGTTCTAAGAACATGGTAGTAAAGGATGTGTATATCATCAATTTCACAATTACAGCATAAATAAAACCGACCAATTAACCTCAAACAAAAAATTTCACCCAAGTCAGTGAAGCATAAAAAATAATCAATAAACTACTACTGAAAAGAGGGAGTAGTGCTCATAAAGATCATTGATTTTATATAGGATAGTACGTGCAGAGCATGCCAAAAATATATGAGGTCATGAGCTAATGCAAGTCTAAGTCAGTTAAATGTAAAATATATGTCACAGCGACCATTTTTGGTATGCATGTGGTACTACAAGAGATGCAAAAAGTCTGAGTTTAAGAATTATAGCAAGTAACAGTTAAAAAAAAATGTAAAATTGAACCAAAGACAGTGAAATGGGAAATAGGGGTCATGATTCCAGGTATAGCAATATTACACAGTAGATAAAATACCAATGTGGTCAAAAGCTAAATGCAAAAATTTAACATAAGCCAGTGAAAAGTAGGTCAGTCACATTCCTTTGTGGTAAGGGAGCAGCAGGAAGGGTGGACCCTACAACTTTTTGGCTTAACTGTAGAGACCTTATTTTTGAAATTAAAGGTTCCTACGAAAGGCTGTAAAACAAAAGTTTTTGTCTTAATAATGAAAACTTCTCTAATTGACCAGATTTTTTCACGTACTGGTCACTTAATTTTTTGTCGTCCACCCTTCCTGCTGCTATGCTTTTTATCCAAAAATTGTATCAAGTCCGTTGCGATTTCTTGACCTAGGATCATGTAAATTTATTGTTACAAAACCAAAGGGGGCAGCTTGTGCTTTTGAAAAGAAATTTTTAAATTTGTTCATGTCCATGTCGCCTGAACACCAAGTATAATAAATATTTTGCAGCGTATGATTATCAACTCCGTTGAACACAACTAAAACGTTACAATTATCCCTGATTACTTTTGGAATTTGTGTATATCTCTGGGTAACATAAATCACGTCTGTATTTTTATGTCTACCTCGTGAAAATATCCGAGCTGGATTGGATTGTTTGTCCAGAATAACATCATCATACACTACTAAATTATTAATGAATCCATCCAGATCATCTACGGATGGTGCTTCATCAATATCAGTAATAAAGTCTATGACACTGTCTTCATGCAACAATTTTGCGTTTTCATTAAAATCTTTAAGTACTTCGTAACATCGCTGATCATCTACAGATGGCGCTACTAAATATAATTTATCCCACTTCAGCCATCTCATTATTAGATTAAGTAATAATTGCGTCTTCCCACTTCCGGACGGACCTATTATAATCATTCTGATAGAATTCGGAAGCGCTGGATGGTGCTTTACTGGCTCTTGTTTTCGTGTCGCTGAAAAGTCAATTATATCCATATAATTAATAATATGAGTCTATATTGTGTTCGATGCAGAGCATTTACCGATACTACTGAATTAACGACAATAACAACAAGAAATAAAAGACGTGCACTTACAGGCAAATGTGTGAAATGTGGTACCAAGAAATATAAATTTATTCCAACAAAGACAGGTGGGGGTGATATCGCTGCTTCGTTAGGAAAATTACCAGGAACTCCATGGGCTAAATATCCCGATGAGAAACATTTACCCGGATATAATTATTGTGGTCCTGGAACTCGTCTTGATATCCGACTTGATGATCAAGATCAACCAAAACCAGGAGAGTATCCAGTAAATAAGATTGATCAAGCGTGTTACGTTCATGATGTCGCGTATAAAAGTAAGGATTTGCAACAACGACATCTCGCAGATGTGAAATTGATTCACGCATTAAATTCTATACCTAATAAATCTCTCAAAGAAAAATTAGCTAGTTTTCTAGTAAAAACTGCTATGAAAGGTAAACTGGTGCTAGGGGCTGGCAATTAATTATATAACTATCATAATGGAATCTGTTTATTATTCCCCGAGAGGATTCTGGAGAGGTAAGGCAGCAATTAGTAAACTCGCCGAAGCAGCAAAAGTTTTACGTAATGTCGCTGCATCATGGTTAGCACGACAGGCAATATGGCAAATCTTCCTAAGTCCACCTAAAAAAATTCATTACGCGCATTTTGATGTTAGCGTTTCTAATGAAGTTCATCAAGCAGATATTTTGTTTTTACCACACGACACCATTAAAACACGTGGACGAAAATCACGCACGTACAAATATGCGTTAACTGTCGTTGATGTTGCGAGTAGATATAAAGAAGCGGAGCCATTATCAACAAAGACAACATCTGAAGTTGCATCTGCGTTTGAGCGCATTTATCAACGTGGTGGTCTACGATGGCCACGGTTATTACAAGTTGACCCCGGTAAAGAATTTCTTGGAGTAGTATCATCGTTGATGAACAAGCACAACGTTAAAATCAGACGAGGACATACTGAAATTCATCGTGATCAGGCAATCGTTGAACCATTTAATAGAACACTTGCTGAGCGGTTATTCGGATATCAATATGCAAAGGAAATATCTACTGACCTCAAAGATAGATCTCGTGAATGGGTTGCAAGATTACCGAGTGTGATAGCTGCGTTGAATCATGAAATTACTCGTGCAACTTCCATGAAACCTTCTAATGCGATCAAAAATATATATATACCAATACGACGTGAATCTTTCTCTCAACCAGTATTAGGTAATGTTACAGTTAGATATTTATATGAACCTGGCGAACTTGAAGGTGGTAAAAAAAAGAGCAACCGATCCTATCTGGAGAGTGACTACACATAAAATTTCTAGCGTGGTAAAATCCACTGGTAGACCTCCAATATACAGACTAGATTCTACAGCCCCTCAACGTGGATTTGTACGTGAACAATTGCAAGTAATTCCTGAGGATACGCAATTACCACCAAGCTCAGTTTTGTAAACATCCAGATCCTCGACGTCGATTACACTCAAGACAAGTCAGCATTACATTTTCACGTGTATGACCAAGATCACTATTAATTCTGTCTACGGTAAATTGTCTTGGATTATTATTTGAATACTGCCATGACATATTACAGTTGCATCTTGCGCAATGATTATTTTGTAGTTGTTTTAGTTTTATAATAAATTCAGCATCAATATCAAAATCACGATTATTTTTTTTTTGTGACACTGCTTATAACCAGATAGTTTTTTTCTTATTACGTCATTATTAACAGTTTGATCATTATTCTCTATAAAATTCATAATAACCCTATGTAGTTGATATATTCTTCTGACCCTAGAAACTGCGAGATAGACTAAATTCGACCATTCGATCCGATCATCTATAATCCAGATATTTGTATCAGAAATAGTTAACCCCTGTGATGAGTGAATCGTTATAGCATATCCTAACGTCCACGGTGATTTATTCATACTCAGAGCATTCTCAACGACATTAATATCGACTAAAATAATATCATTCAATACAAGATTCTGTATTCCACCACCAGGAATTTCAACTTCAATATTTTGTCGTCGAGTATCTGCTGGGCGATAACATAATGGTACAGGTAGATCCGGAAACTTTTCTTTATGTAACGTAAATAATTTCTTTTGCAGTTCATCACGAACTATCTTTCTACTTGCGACTATCAAATCAGCAGGTCTCCATAAAGTCCAAAATCATTCATAGAAGTTTCTGCAATTACTTTACGCAGAATTTCGCATTGTATTTGATCTGGCTGAAGTCTGATTAATCTTTTAAGCTCTTTTAGCGGTTCATCAATAGCTCTATGGTCATCATTTATTTCTTCATAATAATCTACGTTATTCTTCAGCCATTCATGTGGAGACTGTCCAACAAAGGGTGGTGGTTGACCATGATCGCCACACATAATCACAGCAGTATTCTTCAATAACAACCGATCAAAAAATGTTTTTAGTGTTTCTAACGACACCGTGCATATCTCGTCCCAAATGATATACCTGGGTATATATTTCTCACCCATTCGTTCAGGAGTCCATGTGTCTCCACACCATCTAAAGAAACTGTGATATGTACATGATTTTACTCCTCGTTGCTTTATTTCTTTGGCGAGTTTATGTGTAGGTGTTAAAACAATTATATCTGATGTATTATTTATAAATAAGTTAATTACACGAGTTGTTTTACCTGAACCACCACACCCATTAAGATAAACGGTTTTATGTCTAGATACAGGATCGTACACAGATGGTGCAGATGACTTTAATATTTGATTATTATTTTTGTAATATGTCTCCACAATTTCAACATCTGCAGATTCGGAATAACCAAGTATATTTTCTTGTTTTATCCTCCATGTTCCCCATTCACCATTACCAAGTAGCGGTTTTAACAAATCTGCATATTTTTTGTGTACATAAAATGAATCCGTAGCGACTCTGACAGCGTAACGAGGAAATTTATTTATCATCGATAATAGATTTATCGAAACATACGCTAACATCGAAGATCTTAAATGAGTAAACTGCGGTGACTCGCCATCAAGATAGCTCACAATGGTACCTAGTTTTGTTCCATTTGATAAATAAGCATTACATCTGTTTATAAACGTATTTTTCTCCGTTGTATCAGCATTATAAAATCTAGTTCAGCATCGTCCATAATCAATCTTGTACACGTTCGTTTATTATCGTATGAACCACCTTGAGTAAATTTACCGATTATTTTTCTACCGAGATCTTTTGCAAATTTTTCATCATGCTCGTTCCTGCATTTATTTATTTTAATAATATAATCTTCATCAATATCAGGGAATTCTTTCCTGGTATCATCGATATTAAATCTGTTCGGTTCTGGCAACCAAACTTGCTTCTGTGAATTATACGATATAATCGCTTCAGTTACTCTCAACGATATTAAAAATCCAGCTTCAATCATATATCGCAATAGTACTATCGGAACCCAACATCGCTCTGAAAAATGTTTTCCGAACCAAATATAAATAATCGGATGGAGATCTTCTCTAAACTCGAATGATTCTACGTGAGCAAATCCGGTTAAGTCAAACTCTGGTAAGGGTCCGTTTATCGCAACCCTGGTCATCTCGTGTGATGGATGTCCGAATCTCTTAAAGTATTTAGAACATACTCCATATCCAAGAAAACTTCCAGGATAACACGCTACCATATCAACCGAGATAACATCACTATGGTTGTATTTGGTGTTCCATAATCCACCGTGACCATATTCTATACAGCTTTTCTTGACATCTTCAAGGAATTCCGATCGTGTTGGTTTCCATGAATTTTTCTTCTGAGCGAAATGAGCCGCTACAGATGGAACTGTAAAACAATTATTTAATAATTGTCTAATTTTGACATCATCAGGGGTATATTCACGCCAAAGGCGTTGTGCAAGATGTTGCATTTCCTCATGGAGAGATTCTGTACGATAAATATCACCATTGGGTCGTACAAATTGATCATAATGATTATATTCCGAACTCTGAAATAACCAAACAGAAACAGGATCGGTTTTACTAATATTTTTAATAAAATCAAAGATATCACCGTCATAAAATTTAACCGTTCTATCTCGTGGAAATATTGTTACTGCATTAGTCCATGCGTGCGCGTTATGATCAATAATATCTATCGGAGTTCCATTTTTTGTATACTTCGGTTTGTACAAAATCTCTCCGGTTAATGTTTTTACTGCTATTGGAAATCTTAATTTTTTCTCTAGCTCAGCAACGTCGCTGATAGACGCTCCGGTATCTTTAACCGACTCTGCCCAGTCATTTATTTTTTTACGTCGTAAATTTGTTAAACCATTACCACGTATCGCGTTTATGAAATGTTCTGTAACTCGTTCAGCTACACAGTTTATTCTTGACTCTGACAATCTCATAGGTTTTAGATCCCCGACGTCAGGTTTATCATTCAGCGGAAATATTCCATAGACAATAGCAGTTACAGGGTACGATTTCTCATAATACGGTTTATCAATGCCAGTAAGTATTCCGGGTTTAGATTTATTGTTTAAGAAAATAATATTACCCCCAGACTGCACACGGACTGGATCACGCTTATCACGAATAATCCAAATATCTTCTTCTGTATTTACAATAAATTTTATTAAAATAAAATATTTTTGATTATCAAGGTGATTAATAATTACTTTTCCTCGTTTGTCATTCATCATATTAGTAACATTTCCAACTCTGAATGTTGACCATACATGAGCAGCGCCACTATTACAAAATTCATTTTTTGCTTCACGAATACGTTCGGTTACATCCTCATCCGTTAATGCCAGATCTTGCATCGAAATACTAAGTTTATATTCTGATAGTCTGTCAAGATCGAATCTGGTTGCGTAGGGTTCAATTACCGATAATTCTTCCATATTATAATTAAGGCAAGTATATATTTAATTGAACATTAATCTTTTGTATATGATTCAACCAAATCATCGCCACTGGCTAAAAATCGGTTATACGTCTCCGTGTAACAGAACATGCGTGAATGAATGTTGTAGTTATCATATGCAATGCGTCAGAAATGGGAGTCTAGGACCAAAACTGTGTATTGTGTGTAGTGCTGGAGTGCGAGGAAAGACTCAGCTGTGTGCGCAATGCGGTGGTAAAAAATACAGAGAGTTGAAACGGTATTACGATAAAAAATATAACGCTGACTCTCCTATAAAAACCGAAGAAGATTATCTGGCTAGATTTTCAAAAAACAATGATTTAGACAAATAAATATTATATATAAATGGAACAAAACGAATTTGTGTCACATCCAATCATTACTAATTATGAAGCGTCTCGAGAAGGTGTGATTAGAAACTGCAGATTGAAAAAACCAGTCGGTAGTGTTAACAATACTGGTTATTTTAGATTTAGTACTAATGGCAAGAAAAAAAATTATTTATCACATAGATTTGTGATCGAGTGTTATTTGGAATAATCAAAGATGGATATGTGGTGGATCACATTAACGGCAATAAACTCGATAATTCACTTGGAAATCTACGAATCATCACGCAAAGTGAAAACTGTAAATTAGGAAACACTGGCGGCGCACGATTTGCAAGACCTGTTAAATCTGTAAATGCAGATGGTGAAGAAATTGTGTTCAAGTCGATTTATTCCGCTAGTAAATATTTTGATATATATCCACCTTCAGTACAATACGTGGCAGAAAATATACAAAAATCTGCCTTTTCCAAAAGATTTACACAAAAAATTAGGTTTCATTACGTTTAGTCTACCGTATCTTTAATATTACCAAATGATTTAGCGCTCCGTCAAGCATAATAATCGTAGTTATCCGTTTTATACGAATTAATGTCAAAAGTTATCCTGATTGTCTATACTTGTCAAATATGTGTAGGTTGTATTATACTAAGCAGAATGTCAATTTTCCCAAGGATTTTGTTTAGCCATAATTACAGTCAGGGGTCCATCATTATCGCTGTCATTTTCACTCGTATTTTCACTCGTATTTTCACAATGCTCTCTTAATTGTCTTATACGAAAATTCATGATCTTTTTCTGTTCGTATCCATGAGATAATTCTAGCTTGATTTTGTCAATAGCGTTTGAGAGAGGCACAAACAATTTTACCTGATCATCAGTGACAGTTGCCAATGACTTTAACATTCCTTGTTGGATAACTTTCATAAACCTGTAATCAGCGGATAGCGTGAATCTGTTCTCGTTTTTTCGTTGTTGTAATGAGTCAAAATCACATAGAATCTTTTCAGTATTAAGATTATCAGATATATTGATACCGTTATGTTGTAATTTTTTAATCGCAGAAACAATGACATTGATATTTTCAAAATTCATTATATAATAAGTGTTTATTTAATATAAAAATAATATTTTTTTACAAAACATATATCACAACACAACTCCATGAACTCCCAGCTTGTCATATAACATGCTGGCAAGTTCAGGAGCATTCTGAATTAATCCCCATGTGATCCCCTAAGGTGTCAAACAACATCTTAGTAGGACCAGAGGTCACATATAAACTGATTGATGAACAATGATTATATTTACAGATGGTTATGATGTTGATTTTTGCGGACGGCACATTTTGACCCTTGTGAACTCCTCGGTTGCCTTCTGACATCCGAGCAAGTTCAGAGGTCACATTTATGATTATATACAATGATGATTATGGTTATATACAATGAAGATGATTATATGGTTATGTACAATGAAGGTGATTATATGGTTATATACAATGATGATAATGGTTATATACAATGATGATTATATGGTTATATACAATGATGATTATGGTTATAGTTATATACAATGATGATTATATGGTTATATACAATGATGATTATGGTTATATACAATGATGATTCTATGAACATGAAATATATACAATGGTGATGACGAGGGAATCTTGTCTACGTCCAACAGATTTTGTACACTCTCCCCCCATACAAAACCCCGGGGAGTGTAAAAGGTACACCCCTCAAGGGTGTATGATAGGAGAGTGTATTTTGTCTGTTGTGGATTTCGAGGAAATGCTCCGGGTTCCCCCAATTAAATAGCATCAGTCGACAAATGCAAGATAATATCTTTAGCATTTTTGGAGACTCGAACACGCGAGAGTCTGTAGAGTTCGATCTACGTCCAACCGTCTTACCATTTCGGCCATCGTTCTCTTATCAATAATACAGTTGAATTTAAGTATATTTACGCTGCTGCTTCACTAACAGATGCTTACAGAAAACAGATAGATCACTAAATAATTAACGAAAAACGATATATATCGTGTTCGTAGGGACTGAAACATCACTTCTGTCTAAAATGAGATTTTATATTTCTAGTTTCCAAAAAATATATATAATTCTGTATAACACTGAGTCTATGCGTAAAGCTGTAACAGCGGATATTGATTTAGTTATATAGCGGTTCTTAAAATAACCTTACGCACAGCTGTTATGGAATAATCAATATGCAGCCACAGTCTTTTAGATAATAGATTTCGATTGTGCGCGGATTTTATGTAAACAAAAGAATAATATTATAGACATCTGGTTATTTTTTTTTTTTGTGTTATAATAACGAATTATGATTTCACATACAGGTTTATACTTAGTACTTCGTTTCTCGTGTCCAGAATTCTATTATTTTGGTCTGTAAGTTTAAAGTGTATTCTTGATAATAACGGATTATGAACTCGCAGGTACACGGGATTAATTGGCTCTGATACAGTTAACGAACCGGGAGGGACCAACGGGCTAAAACTGAATAATATGTACCCTTGCTGGGCCTGGCTAGATTTAGAAAGATCTACCTGATAGCTACCTTCAATAACATCACATACTAGATTAACTGCAATTGTTGTTGTTATATTTACAATGCCTGGCGATATATGACGTCCGGCACCAAAGGGATTGTTATTATGTTTTAGTATAACCGGTGGTGGGGCTATTTTTTTCCACGATTCAATTACTCCCGGATAATATTCTTCAATAAGATCATTTAATGATTTCTTCATGTCAGCGTTATTTAAATCTGGTATAACAAATGTTTGTAAATCTTTTTCTGTTATTTTATAACGATTAAGAAATACTTGTTTAGATTCTGGATTTGTGTAACGATTTCCATCGAGTTTAGTCGCAGTGTTTATAATACTCCGATTGACGATGTATAAATCGAATAAGATACCATTTAAGTGTTTTATTGACTCGATTATTTGCTGCTTTACACTTTCATTATAATGTTGTGATAATGAAATAAGTAAATTTCTTAAATCATTAAACGTTTTATCGTATTCGGGTTTAAGAGTATCTAAAAAATGTTTAATAAATCCTACATCAACAGTATAGAAACTAATCTTCGTCCTGGTGTCTGTGTTAAAAATAAATAATCCTTTATTCAACTTGGGGATCCTTTTACCATCAAAATCGGTACAGTAATATCTATCGTCGTTTGGAAATCCAAATCTTGTATTACTCCATGGTTGTTTTCCTCGATATTCTGGATCTTTAATGAATTTTTCTTCACTCGTTTTAAATTCTTCTATTTTTGGTTCTGAAACTCCATTATAAACCGGTGGCACATCAGGCCATCCTGACACTGATCTGATCGAACTCTGATAGATATCTACGAGGTAATCAGGAGAATTTATTTCAATCACCGCTGATAGTGTTGGTTCATGAACAGTGATCGCTATTTTAGATTCTTTCCCTGTGATAGATTTAATTCTGCGTTGGAACTCATCATTAATCTGTTCTATTTGATAACTGCCCGTTGAAATTCCAACAACTTGCCAATCAGGTGTTCCATCTGGTTTATTTTTATTCGCAAATACCAGTGAATTATTTGGTTGTTGTCCACCAAACGGTTTTGACCTAATATTAGGCCAGCTATGATAAACTCGTAATTGCGCTAATGCTATTTCCTTTGCTGGAATTGCGGTTGGAAAGTTAACGCTAAATTCAGGACTGGTTGAACTTAATGATATCATAGTAGTTTTTGACGGCGTTGTATTAGCTACGATCTGCTGAAGTAATTCTAACGATGACATTATTATTATCGTTATTATTTAATTCTCCATCTTTCCGTTATTGTCACTAGCGATTATGAATGCTTCATCGTAGGTTTTCATTATCGTTACGAACTCCTCATCGGATATTTTACCATCACTGAGATACGCTGAAATATACGAGCATAATTTAGTGTATGCGGTTGTTGCTGTGTGCAATTTCATTATGTACTCGTTTAGTTTATCATTCGTACATGTAGATATTTTCTTAGAGATAATACTGAAAATGCCTGCGCATGTTGTTGCTGTTGAAACTATAATTGTTACAACTGCAGGCGCTGTCATCGTTATTGTTGATAGTAATAATCCAGTTCCAGCAATAACAGCAGAAACCGAATATACCATTATATCAATAACAAGCATACGTCGCCGATATTTTTTTACCTTTATCGTGTAATCGTCGATGATATTTTTTAGTTTAGTTTGACACTCACATACTTGAGCGTATCTGTGACGTTGAACGTCGATAAATGACTCTTGATTCATTATAATTATCTAGGTAACTAATTGAGGAGTTTCAGCTACAAACTCAATACACCACCAATAATCTGCTGTGGTTAACTTTTTATCATCCGCTATCAGCATAAACGTTTCCTCGAAATCTTTATTTAATATTATGGATACAGTTCCAGAAAAACTATCGGTTGAATGACGCCATGTAAATGTGGTAAATACAGTAAATTTTTCAGCACAAAATATAGATAATCTGTACACACCAGTGACCTCTGCGGTATGTTTAAGAGTGCTATTTTCCGGTGTCCATGTTGCTTTTCCTGATGCGACTGTGTACACGATATTGTTAACTCGTCCGTGAGGAATTCTAATGAGATTAGTTTTTTGAATAATGTTAGGAATGCCACTAATGATATCTTTGAGTTTTGTGTTAATGTCAGCGAGATTAATAATAACAGTTGGTGGAGTTCCAAAAAAGTCATTAATATTTCTGTTTACATTTCTACGAAAATTTAGAAATGTTTGTACATGATTAAAATATTCAGTTCTAAATGCAGCAATTCCATCATTAATTGTCGTTAACGAAGTCGTTATTGGAATTTCCTTATCGTCGACGTATTTCTTCGTTGCAGCGTCAAAATCTGTTTCTGGTGTTCTGAGATTAATAATACCATTATTATTCATGTCGAGAAATGCACGCATTATACCACCGCGCACTGACACGTATTTGGATTCTTGATCATCGACGTATTTTTTTGTTGCTGCGTCTGTATCTGCTATTGGATCTCCAAGATATGTAATTTTTCTTCTTGACATAATAATGTCACCAGTTTTCTTAACATAATCGTTAACCGACTTACCGGAATCCTGTATTTTACCCTGATCAGTAAAAGTAACGATATTATTAACAACCGCGTTGGAAATTCGTACAAGTACATCTGGTAGTTGTATATTACTCGTTTTTAATCGTCCTTGTTTGTCCTGAAAAACGACGACTTCATTTTGATCCACACTTGTGATATTTAATAAATCATCGATTTCATTTCTGAGCTGATCAAGAGTTGCATATTTAGATAAATCGAACTTCTCCTTATCTTTGCGAGTAGAGCTTCCATAAATATCTACCATTATATTTACTGATATCAGTTTAAGTGTTATGACGTAGTGTAGTGAACGCGTGCACGACTTTATGAGGCGGTGCTGTTGATTTTGATATAGCATCAAGCACAGCGAGGGTTTCACGACCGCATATTGGAGGATCAGTTATTTTTTGTGTTGGTAGCGTTGAATATCAGATTGGAGCAGTATTATTGCTAACATAATGAAGAAATTCTTTTGGTGGTGCTAATACATACGAATCGAAATAAATAATTCCACGTGGATCAATTGCATATCCAACCCAATGGGTGCCAGGTCCAGAGTTTTTATCGAGATTAATGATACCAGTTTCAATATTGTTTGGTTTTTTTGGTAATTGATCGCGCATAAAAACACCTCTGAAATTTTTTATTTTTAATTGCTTAGCAGCATTAAGTAAATCAAAATTGGACATAGGTGATATTAGTAAACTGTCCCTGGTAATCTTAGACCCTTTCCGTACCATGAATGTGGAGTCCCTGGTAATCTTAAACCTCTTCCCTTTTTTTTTGATTCCTTGTCCAGTTGCTTTCTTTAACGCCATTCCAGCAGCTGTTCCAACAGCACCTAGCGCAGCTGCCTTTGCAACAGCTGGGGCTGCAGCTGCTATTAATGCTGGTATAGCTGCGAGAAGTGGAAATATACCACCCGTTTTAGCGATGTCTTTGATGGCGCCCGCAGAAAGATTAAGTTTGACGCCTTTATTTGATTTTTTAGCGTCATTAAAGTTTTTAAACTGACGCTCGGTCAACGATAATTTATTTGCACCGGTCATTTGTTCTCGCTTTAGCGATATTTTTATTCCATGATTATTTTTTGATGCTGATTGCAGCTTTTTAATCTGACCAGGAGTCAGACTCACACTAACGTGATGATATGACATTATAATTATTATGGATGATCTAATTACATGTTTTCTACTGGAGCATCAATAACTCTCATTCGTCCACCAACACCCTCGAGTAACATCGATTTATCGCTGAGTATAACGGCTATTGCTCTGTAATTAGGGATAGCTCCAACATTTCTATTAACACGAGCTCGAAAATGAATATCTACAACAGATTGTCTGGTTAAATCTAAATGTTCTAGAGAAAAGTAATAAATCGGGTATAAGGTTGTAAAATCTAGCTGCGATATTTGTAAACCAGTATCAATGTTTTGATCACGACCCATGAACGACATTAATCGATGATATGCACGTGCTACATGATTTTGATCGAAATTTAACAAAATATCCTCGGATGGTTCTTAATGTCCATTTATCCTTAATGAAACTTCAGAAACACCAAGATCATCAAATATCATAATACTATGTACTTGCGAGTTTACTCGTGCAGTATTTTGAAACGCAATAAATATGTGTCTTGGTGCAGAAACACCTTGCTGAGAAGCTATTTGCCACGTAAATAAACCATTAACAGCGCTATCTACAGCATCTGTGGTCATAGTCAACCATGACAAAGTTGATTTACCGCCTTGACTCATAAAAGATAGCAACCGGTCTTCTTCAGATATCGAGGGGGTCATCACTGGCATCCACAGGGAAAATTTTGTAAGAATTACTTTACCAGCATCACCAGCAGGTCGCCATATTGCATCATCGTCTGTGCCTTTTCGTACTAGTACAACTGTGTGTTTGGCTCCAAAAATGACTTTTCTGACATTTCTACAGAACCCAAAAATATGTGACAGTGGAATTGCACATGAAAATATTCTTCTATCACCTTTTAACATTGCTCGACGTGATCTAAATCCTAAGTTAAAATCTGGATCTACATTAATAATCATACTTTGTACATCCGCATCGGCGTTTCTAGCAAAATTTCTTGGTCGTCCTATTTCATATTGTTGGTACTCTGGAGAATTAGAAGTATCTTTCACAAACATCATTGATGGACCAGCTGATCTTGAGTAATCGTCGCTGTATCTTGCAAGGCCAAGTATTGTCGTGGCAACGTCGACGTCCTTCTGGATTGATTCAATATTTTTTCCGTCAATCATGTACGTAGCGCTATCAAATAACGCCATAATACCATTATTAACAAAGCCGACACTAATATCAGCGGCGTATGGTGCTGGTGCTGCAGGATTAGCGTTATTTATAATTTCACCTTCGACTTCAATAAATGCTTCAGCGGGTAGGAAATATCTACTTGTATCTTGAACCTGTAGTTCAATTCGTCCACGCTGATCTGGAATTCGTGCGTCGTAAGAATAATACTGATAATCGCGCACAGACTCATCTTTGAGAACTGGTGCGTCCATGTCAAACGCGGGGTCAGATATGCGCTTAAACATCTTTATTATTATCGTCTTCGTCTAACTCGAAGACCACTTCCTGCTATCAGACTAGCGGTTATATTTTTTTCCTTTTCCGACATCGGGATATCAGCTAACTCCGCTAGTTTTTGATTAGCTGCCTGATTTGTTATTTTACTGACATTTGCGGGCATCACTTCAGTGCTAGGTAATTTCACAGGTTGAGGTCGGGCCGCTTGTGGTCTGCGTATTAATCGTGATAGTCTATCTTTAATTGCTGAGAATGCTTTGCTAGCAAGATTACCAACAGCGCCTATACCCTTTTCACGAACAACATCAATAGCTTTCATTCCTAGCTGCTTTGCAATCGGTATTGCTTTTGGGGCTATCCTCCTAAACAGACCCTGAATAACATCACCTAATCCATCTCCGTAGGTCGTTTTGTATACCGGTAATCGAGAGTTTATTACCCTGACCATGGTAGGTCCACGAGTATTGTGTATGATCATTTTATTATTAAGTGACTTTATCACTAATTACATACTTAGTCACTATGATACTCATCGGCAATTTCATTAATGAGAGACCGATATACATCAATATCCATGATACCGCCTGTAAATAATCGTTTGCAAATATCAGCTACTTCATTAATGATTTCTGGGGAATTATTACCAGCTCGTTTTCCTCCAATGAGAATTTCTAGTCGATCGACATCAGCAAGAACGTTATTGGGACAAGTAATAAAACCACTTCCTAGACCACTTCCAGTTGCGCCAGGAGAAGTGTCTGACGGCCAATATTCTTCTTCTTCTTCCTTACTTATTGTTTTGACTGGTTGTAATCGTTTTTTTTTTTCTTTTTCTAGTTGTTGTAGTTGTTGTTGTTGTTGTTGTAGTCGTGGTGATGATGGTAATTTTGGATAATCACGAAGTGATTGCTCAAATGGTTTTGGTGTTTTTTGTTTTGGAGGTTTTTGTAATTGTTTCATTTTTTCTTGTCGTTTTTGTTGTTTTTGTTGTCGTTCTTGTTGTTTTTGTTGTTTTTTCTCCTCTCTTCTTGATTGAATTAAATTATCAATTTCCCTAACATAACCCTGATATAATGGATCATTATCTCTAGCTTGTTCAACATTCATACGTATGCGATATAAATATTTATACCATTGTTCACCGTTTTTAATATCTTTAGCGTGTTCAGGTTTCATTAATTTACTTCTTTGACCAAAACTATCCACAGCAAACTCAGCTAGTTGATCTCGGTTCAATTTATTAATTGTCTTAATAATTTCTTCATCAAATTTATTTATCAGTTCAGCAGTACTTATAGGACCTGCTGATTTTGCTTCAGCACCTTCAAGTTGATCTTCATCCTCAGGTATTTCCGGGACTGGCATCGCAGCAGCTATTTCGGCTGGAAGTTCACGTAAAATTTCTTTTGTCTTTTTTGTTCTTCTTGCTATTTTTCCAGTTGCTTCAGCGGTTTTCTCTAACACAGGTAGAATACCTTTAGTGGTCTCAGTGATAGGTTTAAATAAATTTTTTGTATCCTCTTCAAATTCAACTTGAGATTCCTGACGCGATTGTAGTTGTTGCTTAACAGAATCACGAACAGGTAGATATTTTTTAATTGCCTCTAGTCGCTCTCGAGCTAATTTAGCTGAATGTGGTTCTTCAATACTCATTATTGATAATATCTATAATGGCTGTTTAATTTATAGCAGCAGGGAGGGCGAACGACAAAAAATTAAGTGACCAGATTGTGAAAAAAATCAGAAAAAAATCTGGTCAATTAGAGAAGTTTTTACTATTAAGACAAAAACTTTTTTTCAGCCTTCGTAGGAACCCTTTAATTTCAAAAATAAGGTCTATATAATTAAGCCAAAAAAGTTGTAGGGTTCACCCTCCCTGCTGCTAAATCAGAAGATGGGGGGGGGGGGCGCTAAACTGGAAAGGAAGAACGGATTTTCAACAAAAAACCCCAGTGATAATAGATCATATAAGTGACGAGAAAGGGACAAAAGTTAATCTAAACGTCATTGTTCACATTTTGCCAATAAAAGAGGATAATTAACTAACATTGGGCTAATGAAAACAAATATATAGATTTCAAAACAAAAGACTCATACCATGAAAATATATTGAAATAAGGCAAATAATTAGATCAAGAAGAGTTGTTACAGTACAGAATGAGCGAGAGCATTACCAAAGGAAACATAAGGATAGAGAGACAAAAACAGGCGAACAAAGACCGAAATAAGCTGAGGCAGGACGAGATCAAATGAACCATAACATAAGGCGATTATAAGAACAGGTGCATGATAATATCAAACAAGAGACAAACAGAAGTAAAAGAGATCCAATAATATGCCTGCGTGTGCAGACGTTGAACAGAGAAAGCGAGACTTTCATTTAGTGTGTTTAATTCTGTTTGAATCCACATAGGTTTGTGATGATGTATACATGTACTGTAAAATGTTTTGTTTTGTTTGTTTTTATTTAATGTATCTACGTTGTATTTTGTTCAAATAGACTGGCAGTAAATCGGACAGACTGAGGATTGTGTCGTTAATCCATAGCTTGATCGCGATCTACCCTTTTATCATCCACGTGATTTAGGTATGTCCTTAAATACATCAGTGTGATAGATCAATTTATCCTTCGTTGTTTTTTTTTTTTTTTTTTTTTTTTTTTTAAATTTCAATCCTTTAAATTCTTTTTGAAAAAGTCAAAAATTAATCGTGCATTGGATTTGTGGGGTTTAAGTACTTATTAAAGTGTGAAAATCGACTCTACCGCTTGTAATTCCCATTATCTCGTGGATACGTCGACTTAGCAAAAACAATTTTATATTCTTTGTACCAAACGGTATGAATGCATGCATGCATGTATTTTATGTTATGCTTGTTTGTTTTATCGCACATAAAGCAAGCAGCCACTAAACTCAAAATATGTATTTGTTAGTTACATCTTAATAGTACAATAAATAATGTATAACACTTAATATATTTTGCATCGTGACTAATTCTTGCAGATTATATAAAATTCCATGGCTGGATCAACATATTGCAGCATGAAAAGAAGGAAACACATAAATAAGTTTTATATATATATATATATATATATATATATATATATATATATATATATATATATATATTGTTACGTGTCTAGGCTCGTACAAAAGTAACAAAGAAAAGAGTGAAGCCAACAAGCTTTGTAAATTTAACAAAATAATTTATTTCCCTAGAAAACAAGGTAAAAATATGAAAAGGATTTACGGTTTATCAATCAAATCCAACAATTAATCCAATAATTGAAAATATAAGTCCTATCATTAAAAAGTTCTAAAGGAATCAAAGTTTGAATCCCGATGAAGTTCCAAGATGGAAGGCGATGACGTCCTCTATAACCTGTTTTGTGTTGTCGTGTCAACAGTTCCTTGTTGAGTCACCAAGAATAATATTCCGGCTTTAGAATTTCGAATAATTTTTACTAAATGTCTTTGTCCAAGAATTCTGATGAGCACTAGATAAAGTCTGCAGGGAAAATAAATTATTTTTAAATAAAAGCTCATTTCGAACTGGCAACAACAAAATTAATACCTTTGAGCCGGAAGGTATGATTTACGACTGACTAGAAAAACACTATGACAATTCACTTTAACTCCAACTGAAACGCAAAAAGAACCACGTGATAGGGTCACGTGATCACTTTCTTTCGAGAAACGTAGTAGCATCATATGTCACGTAGGCCATGTATGGATTCGATTGTACTGAACGAATCTTACTATAAGATTCAATAATAAAAAATAAAACAAAGTTGTTTACAACAGAGCTAAACTGGCCTTGAAATCTAGGTCACCAAAAGATACAATGTTTCTACGAACTGCCTATTAATCAGGTTTAACAGAACTGAACTGAATTTTCTGGGAAAATGTCAAATCCAGTGAATAAATTTATCATTACAATAACATGTAGTGAAATAAAAATAAAATAATAATAAAAAATTTAATACTAACACACAAGTAATTAAATTATATATACGTAACTATATATATATACATACATACATATATATATATATATATATATATATATATATATATATATATATAGAGAGAGAGAGAGAGAGAGAGAGAGAGAGAGAGAGAGAGAGAGAGAGAGAGAATTTGCTAATTGTAACCTGATGTCATGTAGAGGACTATATAATCATGCTTATCTAGACATTATTGATTCAGTCTGCAAGATCTAAGCAGAATTAGTTCTATTATTGTTTTTGTCCCGTATTTAATTTCGGGTGTAATTTATCTATTCAAATTATTTAATTCAATTTATTCTTCCCTGGAAATACAAAGTACTCAGAAATAACATTCTTGGAAATAGAGACTTGGATTTATAGCGAAATTCAAATAAGATTTTATTCTTGGATTATACTTTTGTGATTCAACAAAAGTGTTGGAACATCACTAAGACACAGGCCATCACAGACACAGCAGCACTTCCAGCGTTGGATTTATTTTGGAATACCACTTAAGTTTCTTCAGAACTTTAATTATTATGCCTTGTGTTAGAAATTCTAGGATTATTTGGAACATAATTCGCAATATCATAATTTGTTTTAACATTTTTCACTTTGTGTTCTAGGGAAACAAATTATTTGTTGAATTTTACAAAACTTGTTGGTTTTCGCTCTTTTCTATTACTAAGTTTAAGACCATAGAGTCGCAACGGGTGAGTGTTAATTAGAATATTCTCATGCAATGCCTGTCAATATTAAATGTAACTACACAAAGAAAATATTACCAGAATATATTATACACTTCAGTGGCGATCAATAAGCAATCCGATTCCTATAGTACTTTTTTATTGCACAAAAAAGAATCTCCACAGATGTTTACGTAGCTAAAAACAATAATAATGTACTGGACTGACTGACAGTAGATTTTTCTTCGCAAAATCTTTTACGAGAGCAAAGGGTGTTGTAATTGTATTTCAAAGACATTATTCATTGTATTTCCCAAAAATGAAAAATAGTTTTATAGCAAACTATTTCACGATCGCATTATAATTATTATGTCTGCCCCATACGATATATGTGAGGTTCGAAGTATAAATAATACAATCATGTGGTATAGAAGGCCTTATCCTATATTATCGACATAGAGCAAAATCAATGTAGACCAGTCAGCGAACATTAGTGGATTTCCTTGTACTGGACCCACATCGGTGGGCGGGTCACTATTATGAACTTCAGAGAGAGAGAGAGAGAGAGAGAGAGAGAGAGAGAGAGAGAGAGAGAGAGGTATAAGGGGAAATTTGCGTTTGTAACATGCACAATGAAGAGAATACTGGCATTCCAGTGTGTTACTTTCAAGTTGTGTGGCTGAAATTTCTTTGGATAATATATTTCTCGAAATTGTACATTATCTAATCACACAGCTAATGAAAACGGCTGCTCCCATGTGCTCGAGAAATCAGCCTGAATTAGTCTTAAGTACACTATCTTTAGCAGTTATTAAAATAGTGGAAACGAATTTGCCAGATTAGACAATACCAGCTTCTGAAAGTACAATGAATGAATTACAAAATATATAAAAAGTAAACCCAAAAATCATCGGCTTTTCTGTTTTTGTTTTCTTACAATTTACCTTTGGAGTCCAGGATGTGAAAATCACAAAGCCGAGCTAGCGAGATTTTTTGTGTTTTTTGTTTGTTTTGTTTTTGTTTGTTGTTTGTTTGTTTTAATAGATGCATATCTGAAGTAAGGCCAGACTGTATACTATATGAAAGTACACTCATCAATCTTACACCAAAATAAAAGAAGTTAAAAGTTCTTCTAACAATACCCAATGTATACAATGTCTTTTTTTTTTTTTTTTAAATAGCCATGATAACCAGTGAGAAAAACCTGTGAAATTCTTTGTCTTTAAAAATTAAAAGCCAATGCAAATCGACAATCAATGGAATATCAGCACTTTTAATTTTTCGTGTTTTTTCCTGCAGTTTTGTAATGAAAATAATAATGAAGCAGTTGTTTGGTTTCAATAGCCTTACACAACTGTAGGGTTGCCGTACGTTGTCTTTTTGCCAAACACGTCATCATTTTCTGTCCTTAAATCTCTGTACAGATACAGATACACCCACTCTCTGGAGTGTCCTCTTTTTTAAAATGCCCAACACGACTGATCACGTTGCTGTTAGTGAATTACATCAAGAAGTCATTGTGAACCAACAATATTCCTAACCCCTCATTTTTACATTCGTCTTTTAGGGTAAAGAGATCTTATCAATATTCTGCTGTTACTAGGTGGCTCATACAATCATTATGGACCTAGCGCATATTTAGAATTTACTGGTATTAAAACAAATTGGCATGCTTATAATAACCCCTTAATCATCTTGATTTTGAAATATCAACCTGTGTAGCAGACACACTTGGATACCTAAACCGAGATAGCTGTTCATTTTCAGCCAAAGTTACGCATTTATCTCCAGTGCTAGTTTTAACCGTGATAGTTACCAAACAATCCACCCCATTATCAAGCCTAATTTTTAGAAAATGTAAACCAACTGCAGATTTAGTTTATGTATTAATTATAAACATACAATTCTTACTTTTCACGACCATGCTCTCCATTTTAAAAGTTAAAAGGGGGTTAAAAATTCGTAACCATCCAGGATATCATTTACAGGTTGTTATTTTGTTTTCGAACAGATGATGAAATTCCGATTGAGTTAATGTTATATTCGGCTCACCTTTGTTCTTGGTGGGGCATATGAATGTCGTCCGCTACTCGCTCGAAGGTTTTATCTCTATTGGCCTAGCTTTCATTCCGTGATCTTTTAGAACACCAATGCATATAGACCTAGTGAATAGCTTTGTATGCTAAAATATACTGATAAGTAAAGATGAATATATTGTTTAAAAAATCCACCTGTTCCAAGAGTTTGGAAATTGTTGGAACGTGGATGCGCCACACATTAGTGATTCACAGGGGCTCGTATCGTTGCTTACAATTTACCTGTCATACATGTACTGCATAATAACTAGTTATTATGCAGTACATGTATGACAGGTAAATTGTATGCAACGATACGAACCCTCGTGCACACATTTGGAAAAGTCTCACTTTTTGGAGATATACTCGAATTCGTCGCGACATCATTTTCGATGACAAACGAAAAATAGGAGACAAAAGGGTACTAACGAAACAAAACGGTCATTGTACAGATTGCACGCAAAATTACTTGCATTGTAGTTTCAAAATCTTCAAGGTGTTTCTCCAAGCTGCACTATTTGGTGTCTAAGACGATTAGTAAAATATTTGGAGCAATCTAAACTTTGTTTCACATTTCCAAAATGTGAATGTCAATATATTCTAGTAGTTGAAAACTCAAAGCATGGTCACAATTTTCACATGCATCCTGTGATGTCCTGTTGATAAAACCACCAGAGGAATCTTTCAAGTTATGTTAAGAAAGAGATCATGTCTGCAGATGAAACGATGTGTTGTCCAGTTTAATGGACACCCCTTACTTTATGTATCAGGTTTTTAAAAATGTTTTTAAAAATATAAGAATTTGATTTGATGTGTTTGATAAAGCTATTTGTTGTCTTTACCAGCACAAATTGATTAAATAGTTTTCCATGACATAGATCTCCATCAGATGCAAGTTACATGAAGTTGAATATGCTTTGAAGTATATAGTACATGTATACAAATTGTCACTGTGATATCAGATGGAATATGCATGGGGGTATCATACATTTATGCATAAAGGGACATCTGACAAAATATGCTTAGAGGGGTATAAGGCATTTATAAAGAATAGTTATGGAAGGAATAACACATGTATATATACAGCCACAACAGAATAGATATATATATACAAATCATATGGCGAATAACAGCCCTTTCAAGCGTACTGGATCCAGTAAGGGATCACGTGTGTCAGGGATTGATTGAGATAAATGCAATAAACTAACGACGAACAGTGCAAAACTAGTATCTAACTAGCCTGAGGGCTTTCAACTCTTAATGAGTCTTTTTCAAAGGCATATACAAAACATAGACAAAACAAACAAATAAAACACAAAAACCGTTGTGTTTTCAAAACTCTACATGGCTGTTTCTACATGAATTAAACCTTTAAATGTATTATGTCTCAACCAGCCTATATCAACTTGTTGCAGATACTGGAAAATATTTGTATTAAGCTAGAAATCAATGAGCCATAGCGACATCTGTTACTTTGTGTACATCTATGTAAGCGAAATTATATCCCAGATATTTCATTCTTGTAGTAGTAAATGAAGGCTACTAAGAAAATTTAGAAAAGTTTTGAAAAGAAAATGTGTCGGCTGCAAAGGATAATTCCACTTGTGCATGGCTGTCTTTTTCTAGTCTTCTTGGTTTAAACCGCTTGGTTTCAATGTTCTAAGGCAGCGTATCCAGTAAAATTCCTTTTCCTTCCTGGTTTCAGAACTCCAGTTGGGGTTGTTAGCAATTGCGATAAGTGTGATATCACTGAAAGTGTGCCCAGGGGAGGAGAAGTGTTCTGCGACCGGGCTTCTGTACAGCTTCTTTGTCATCCAATCAGATCTATGAAGGTTGATTCTTTTGTGTAGCATTTCAGTTTCTCCAACATACTGAAGGCTGCAGATCTTACATGTGATGAAATAAATTGCATTCTCTGTTTTGCACATTTTGTTTGGACCATGTATGTTTAGTTATTCTCTAGTCACTGTGCTAGTAAATGTCCTGGTCTCTATCATATGTTGACATATATATATATATATAATATATATATATATATATATATATATATATATATATATATATATATATATATATAAGGCAAGTGGAAAAACCCATGGACTAATTTCGTTTCGTATAAGCTATTTTCATTTCACTAAAGTTTGTGTTTGATTTTAAATGTAGTGGACTTTGTAGCACCGTCTAGCATCTTAGTTTTGGGTCACATGATTCGGCCTGGGTATATATACGTGCCAACTGTGGCTGCAGTGGTGGGGTGTTATGAAGTGGTATAGTCTGAAGACGTCCCCTTGCAAGTGAAGCAGTATAACCACCCGCTGCAGCAAGCACATTTAGTCGTAGTTCACCGGACAGGAAAGGGCCAGGTCGGGAATTTAAAAAGTGTAGGGACAAGGCCTTTTGTTGACCAGGATACAGGTGCTACAAGGCTTACCCAAGAAATGCAGAAATCTTGCGACAATACACATTTTGCTGAAGGTCTCTCTTTTCTCATCATTTTGCGCTGTTTGTCTTTCTCTGTTGGTCTTGAGTGAGTAACGATGTGTGACCACAACAGTCTGCGACCCAGTCAGCGACTCTGCAGTCAAGTCGGCAACTAGAGGAAGACCCAGTTGGTGGCTCTGTGATCAAGTCAGTGACACAGTCGTGCAACACAGTCTGTGACTCAGTCTATGACTCGGGGGCCCAGATAGTGAGCCAATTGACGACACTGTCGGTGACCACAGGACACCCAGTCAATGACTTATCCACCCAGCGACTCAGTCGGCGACAAGAAGCCAGGAATAAGATGGTAGCCCTTTGGGGTAGAAATCTGTCGCTCCAAATACAAAGACCTATTCTAAAGAACCTAAGATAGCAAGACTTGGGGTAGTTTAAACAAGAGAGTTTCCTCTACAGTGTGTGTATATATATATATATATATATATATATATATATACACACAGGCCTGGCGCATGGTGTTTTTCTTGTGTGTGCGATGAATGTTTGGTGCCTTTCCCCAAAAAAATTTTGAATAAATTGCGAATAAAACAAACAGGAAATGAAAAGGCGCCTGTGTGCATCGTGCACTTCGCACACGCAACCAGCCGGGTCTGTATATATATATATATATATATATATATACATATATACATATATAGACACACACACAGAGGCACAATAGAGAGAATGCGCATGGAGATATAGGAAAGATACACATATATATAGAGAGAGAGAGAGAGAGACATACACACACTGGCGCAATAGAGAAAATATGCATTGGAAGTATCAGACATTTATACATAAAACTACACCACAGAATGTGTGAAACTTATTGGGCATTTATAGATAGTCTCAGAAGGGAGGTATACATAGTTTTCAACAAATTGAGG